>ML319100.1:0-17735 GCA_005239505.1 Nicotiana paniculata
ATAGAAGGTTCTTCAAGAATTCTCTTGTGCTGCTTATTCTCATGATATACCAGTTAAGGTTGGATTGAATCCCTTGATTTTTGGAATGAATAGAAGGTGATATATATATATATATATATATATATATATATATATATATATATATATATATATATATATATATATATATATATATATATATATATATATATATATATATATATATATATATGGGCCCAGTCACCTTCCATGTGGACCGTTTACTATTATATGATTTTAATAGATGCATCTATTGCATGGTCACATGTGCGTTTGTTATCAACTTGCAATTTGAATTTTGCAAGGTTGATTGCTCAAATTATTAGAGCACAGTTCTAGAATATAAATATGATAATTATCTTGGTAATGCTGGTTTAAATACAAGTTGGTTTAGCAGAAATTGTATGCCTCCAATTAAGCTAAACCATTGGTTATGAGAACAAAGATTCCAAATAGAAATTTGGTATGATGTGTATTATTTAATATACAAGAGCACTTGTATNAGATTCCAAATAAAATTTGGTATGATGTGTATTATTTAATATAACAAGAGCACTTGTATGAATCTACCCAACAAGTTATGATAACTTCTCCCTATCAGAATTGATTCGGGTCAGGAACCAAATAAATTTCATCCAGAAATATAGATGTTCTATATGATTTAATTGTGCCATCACAATGCACAAAAATGTGTTCAAAAGAAGGTTGGGAAATGTGTTGGTGATCCTAACATTAGGGGGAGAAAATGGGTAGCTGAAAAAGTAATCATGGAATGAATTATTATGAGTGTACTTAGATCCTCGTACAAGAAAATGTGAACTCAAGTGATAATTCATTTGTAAAATATTGTTGTTATATTTCAGCTGCTAATGCTCCAAATAGAATAAAGTTCATGACGAACATAGTCTATGGAACGCATGAAGCGTAATAGACTAATCGGTTCCAAAGATAAAACTCCTTGAAGAGGGAGTGGAGCAAATGATAAAGATGGTCATAGTAAGGAGGCAAGCGCTATGTAAGAGCAATGTGACATAAAACTTTATAAGACCTCATGGAAGAGGCTCAGGTACCTGAAAATAATGATATCTCGATAAGTTATGTCTTTATTGTGTGATGATGGAACCGATGTAAAATGATCATCGATGATATTGTTGATATAATATAGCTCTCAATATTATTAATATTGACAGGATCTTGAGCTCAAATCTGTCATGGAATTTGGACAGATAAATGAGTGGTCAATCAAATCAAAAATACGCAATCAAGATTAAATTCACTTGGAAAAGGTGAAGTTTTGGACTGATAGTCCCAACACCTGAAAGTATAAAGCCAGTGGGGTGACACAAGGTTTTACGTAAATGTCCTGGCATTGATTATATGGAAATATGTTCCCTTGTGGTGGATACAGTTACTTTCAGATTTGAGTCTGGCAATACTAGATAAATTTGATATGCGTATATAAAAATCATTTAAGGATTTAAACTGTTCTGAAGCATATTAAGGTTCCCGAGAAATTCATTTATAAAGTTTCAGCAAATCCTTATGTGGGTTAGAGCAACCATGGCATATATGATTTATTTTTGTGTCTATTGAAATTGGTGCACTGTGTATCTTTCTAGAACCATGAGTATAAAAATATGCTAGCGAGATATAGTTTAATTCCTATATAAAGATACCGGAATACTATTAGTACTATACTGCAAAAGAAATCCTTGATATAGATTTGTTTATTCTAACAAATATTGTCAAGGTTTGTTGTTTATGCAAATGCAGGCATTTTCTGAAGCCTGTTCTTCAAACAGTCTATTGGTATGTGAGAGTATTGCCATATTGTTCAAGTCATGTCAATATACTAGCAACTGAAAAAGCAAGTGACTCAACACACAACAAATATGTGATTTTTCCTTGAACAGAAGATTCCAATAATAGTGAAGACGATGATATTTGTTTATCTCAATTGGAAGAAGGATATATTAAAGGAGACAGAATAAAGCATATGTCTCGCAAAGTTCTTTATCAGACACAATTTTCAACGAGCGGTTAAATAGATGTTCGACAAATTTGTTCGCTTGATAATTTGGTGATCTGTTCCGTGAAACATGAGCAACCTCAACATTTGAGAAGTTGGTATACAAGATCGGAACATGTCATCTCGGAGAAACAAATTGATGTTTTCATCAGGGGGAGACAAATACGCGTTGTACTCTTTTCCCTTTGCTAAGATTTTATCCCACTGGATTTTTCTTGTAAGGTTTTTAATGAGGCAGCAAATAATGCGTACTACAAGATATTTGTACTCTTTTTCCTTCACTAAGATTTTTTCCCACAGGATTTTTTTTTAGTAAGGTTTTAACAAGGCACATTATCTATAGACATCCAAGGGGGAGTGTTATGAAATACAATATTGTATAGTGGATGTCTATAACTCCTAAAGAAGTTACTCCCACTACTCTTCTCTATTATCCCCACTGCTTCTTACTATTATGGTTGTAACTCCCACACCTCCATGACCTCCTCCATGATCTTCCCCCATGATCTCAATAGTTAATACCATGTTCATGGCATCCCTTTGTATTACCTATAGCATCCTATAAATAGAGGGTTTGGGCATCACATTGTACACACTTGAATATATAGAAGAAATAATAATCTCTTTTTTCTTGCTCTCTACATCTTTTGTCTATTTTCTTGTTTATGTTATTGCTTTGAGCTTAGTTTCTTAACAGTTGATCACTTATTCTCATTTCAATTCAATTATTCATTGTTCTTTAATTATTTGTATTAAATTAAATCACATATCCTTTAAGCCGCGTATAAATTTATTAGTTATTCGTTTTAAGGATAAACAACTCTAATATTGTTTTTTCGCTTCTTTTTGTAGCTGATAGAAGTTATAAGGGGCCAGAGAAAATATAAGAAGAACAGTTAGATTTTTCGTACTATTACAATTTTAAAAAGGTAAAAAGTGCATATTACACTACACGATTACTAGAATTGCTTATACATGGATTAATTATGCTAGGATTAATTATTTTAGTATTATTTCTTATTAATCGTTCGGTATATTGTATTAATCCTAGGATTATTAATTTTACTATTTTTTCCTACGATTACTATTCTACTCTCTGACGGGTACAAATTATCTTGATACTATTTTTAGTCCTAGGATAACTTATTCCAGGATTAGTAACCAAACAAGGAATAAGGCGGTACTAATTATTTATCCCAAGATTAACTTTACTTATCTATCGTACCAAACGACCACTAAGGGGTTGGTTTTAGTCGAATATCTCCAAGATTGATAATATTTAAAAGAGAATCCCCCGGATTCACACACAATTATTACCTTTTAGCATTTTTTTTACTAGATTGATAGAGTTTATGATATATTTACTCTATCTATCTGTTAAGTTGTTCATCAAAGTCTACCAGATTGGCGTAATTTGCTTTTCAAGGATTTCTTTACCAGATTGGTGGAGTTTATGCTATATTTAATCTACATATATATTAATTTGTTCAACAAGGTATACCCAATTGGCATAATCTTTTTGTGTTTTTTTTAACAAAGTGTTCTTTAAATTTACAACTTCAATTTCGATCAAAATACCCTAAATATGTTTCAAATAATCTCAAATTTGAAACAACGTTCCAAATACCAACACAAACAACCATCAATTCTCAATTTAGTCAAATAACACCAAATTAAAAAGATTCATTTTGTCTTCTTCAACACTTTGCCCAACAATGGAGTTTTGAACTTCTTACAATAAATTACTAAATCAGTGTTTGAATTAAATATTTTAGCATAAATTATCAATATTCAAACGATTTTAATAATAATGGATCATTAATATTCTATGTTCCGCCACAATAAGAATTTCCAGCTTTAAATATCGAAGAATTATATCGTTCAAGTTAAAAACAAAGACATTTTGCTAAAGAGTAAAGACCAATAAAAAAAAATGGGGACATTCCGCCAAAATCCGTCTCATAAAGGACATGCCATGCAATTTTTTGAGATCTCTAATTATTTTGGGCGTGGATAGGCAAGTTTTCCACCCACTTGACTGCTTTTGTGCTTGCTTGTAAACTCTTTGTGCATGTGCATGTGCATGCTTGTTTGTGCTTGATTACGATTTTGTATTTAGAAAGCCAACAAAGATCAAGTGAAACAAAGATCAAGTGAGTAACGGTGTTTAGCATGGAATTCGAGCGATGTCTTACACTTTCTCCTTCTAACTTGAAAGTTTTGATAGTTTATTAGTAGGAGTCAATAATTCAAAAAGGGGTTTCTTTTAAAAATTGCTATGAATTTCTATTATATAGAAGAGAGAAGAGGAGGTCGACCAAGGGCATAATAGTCATTTTTAATATATTAGTGCATTGTTTGCTTGTATACTAGGCTCAAAAGTTTGGTCGTGGATTCTTAATACTGTAACACGAAAAGCCAAAATTAATGTGGCCATAAGCTATTAAATTCTTCAGGTGGACTCTATTTTCCATTCAACTATCTTCACTAAATGCATTACTTGATTGTTATTATTATTTTTGCAATAAGTACTTTTAACTAGAAAAATTATCTTTTTGGTAATTTTATAATCCAAATGTTCACCTGATTAAAAATACTATGGTAACATATAATTATATATGATAATACTATTATCTCCTTAAGAAACATTATTTCATTTATTTAATTTATTATATATTTCAGGTAAAGAAGATTTTATTAAAAATAAATTAGTGATAATTTACGTAGATTTACATTAAGATATTCTTATATTATTATCAATTGATATCATTTTATAAGTCCCCTTTTTTATTATAGAATGTTGAAATTTGTTCAAATTGTATAATAAGTATCCCCTCTCTAAATATGATTTGAGAATATCTAAATTAAAAATTAAGATAATTAATTTGTGAACTTTTTTCTTTTAAAAATCATTATATATTAGGATGTATGAGAAGTATCATCATACATGATTATACTTCTCCCTCTATGATCGAAGTTAGTCGGGTACTTCCTTTAATCAATAAGAATTCAACATTATATAAATTTCAAAATACATAAATATACAATTCACTATTTTAAAAAAATCTCAACAAGTAATATTGCGATGAAAGTTGTATTACACTCTAATAGTATCTCAATTATATCAAATGAAACTACAAAAAACTGTAATATTTTAATTTAAGGTCAATTTGATTAGTATTTAGAGTGATCGAGAGATTAATTTATTTTTAATATTATATCATTAAACTAGAACAAAATACAAATTTTCTTGTTAAAAAATCTTAATAATTAAAAATCACGATTACTATTTCAAAGAACCAAAAAAATACCTTTTCATCAACTATTTGGGAATAAAATTAATATATTTTATTATTCAAATTTTGATTAGTATAAAAAGAAAAGGTAATACATTAACATAAATGAAAATACTAAAAGAATAAAACTATATATCATTCAATTTCAATAATGAGAAAAATGTATCACGACTTATTTTGAACTGGCTTTTTAATCATTATTTTATAGTAATTAATTTTACGTTTGGTGGTGCAAAAGTTTTTAAAATAAAAAAGTGTAGACCCTATGTAGAAATATTTTAAGTTGTACTTGAATTATTATCTAATCATTGTATAATAAAATTTCAAACTACGACAAGTATTACAAAGTGATTCATATAGTAATTCAATTTTAGAAAAATTAAAATGCATATAATGCAAAAGATAAATAACAATACACTGTAATTTTGGTTCAATACGATATTTCACAAAAGCCTATTCACTTTCTTCTTTTCCTAAAGGCATAGAAAGTGTGTAATTACCAGTAGACCAAGAAATATTAAAAGGAAGAAAACAAGAAGAAGAAAAAAAAAAGGTAAAACGGGTTAACCAGTTTTCGGACTGGTCATTAAAAATAACCAGTGTTTGCAAAGCCATTGAAAAATAACCATTATTTTGCTGCAACACGAAAAGTTCCAGTATAATATACTGGAGATCGGTGCACCTGTGAATGAACTTCCAGCATATTATGCTGGAACTCCAATGTCACGACCCAAAAATCCATTAAGGTCACGATGGCGCCGGACACCACTGTCGGACAAGCCAGTCATTTAAATAGTTAATAAAATCTTTATTTTTAAAATTCTTGAAGTCATTCATTTTTATTTTTCTTAAATAACAATTAGCGAACTTCCACCAAGTAAACAATAATATCTTAACAAATTTAAATAGTGAATAAATCCCATAATTATCTCAGAACCTGGTGTCACAAGTGCATGAGAAAATATCTAAGAATTATACATGTACTACAATTCTTATCTGGAATACAAACTGGACTAGGAATTTAAAATAAATATAATACATCTGAGGAAGACTCTGCCAGTTGCGGGTCGTCTCCGGATGGTGCAGCTCGTCTAAGTCTCCAAGTCGGTCACATCACTGCGTCAAGCAGGGCCACTATCTATGAATATACATGTGCAATAAAAATGCACAACAAGTGTAGTATGAGTACGAAAACAACGTGTACTCAGTAAGTATCCCGCCTGACCTCAAAGAGGTAGTGACGAGAGGTCGACTTTGACACTTACTAGAGGTCCAACAATATCAAGTGCACCAAAGAAAGAATTTAATATAAAGCAATGTAACTACATAAGACATACAAGTATAGATTACGTGGTACATTTTCCCTCTTTACAATTTACTCAACTCTCTACTAGCAAGTTCTCTCCGTAGCCGAAGCATATAAATAAATATAGTGGATTACATCAAAGAGACTGTCATAATCCAAATCAGGGGGAAAACCCCTCAGACGAACTAGCTTTTTGCAAAATATTTCGCACGATTCCACGGGGATGATGTATATTTATAGGAAATGCCGAGGCGAACGGCCCGATCAAACATAAAAGTAAAATGTGCACTTCCGAAGGGTCGAACGGCGCGAACCATAGATGCATCTATTAACCTGTTGTGGCGTACGGTTCGCTCCCATAAGAGTGTGGTACATAAATCCTGCCGAGGCGAACGGCCCGATCCCATAAGAGTGTAGTACATAAATCCTGCCGAGGTGAACGGACCGATCCCATAAGAGTAGTGGAAAGGATTCACCACACTCGCGGAATATAAATTGCGAAGCGGTCACACATAAGCATACACATTCAAATAGTCCACCCCGTCTATATCGGGAAACAATTGCCCAAGAAATGAAAATTTCGCTTTTAACGGTCACAAGGATACTATCTAAATCTTTTTCTAGAAATTTGTTTTTCAAGTTCGATAAGGTTTAAACATTTTGAAATTCTTCAGCAAAGATACAAGTACGGCAAATAAAACATGCTTTCGGGTCCTAGACTACCCGGACATAAGCATAATAGTAGTACGCACGGACTCCCGTCACTTCGTGCATACGTAGCCCCCCACAAATAGTAGCACATATTTAATTAGTTCACCTATGGGGATGATTCCCCCTCACAAGGTTAGAAAGGAGACTTACCTCGCTCCGAAGATTCATAACCGGCCTCCAAGCCCTTCCGATGACCCAAATTAATGCACAATGCCCCAAAACTATCCAAATAACGGGCAACCAAAGAAAACATACTCTAATAATTATAACAATTTTATTTATATAAATTCCCAACTCCGCTCGAAAAGTTGACAAAATTACCCTCGGGTCCACGTGCCCAGATTCCAAAATTTTTAGAAGATAAACTCTACACAGACTTATTAACTCAGATACATAATTTATTCTTAATTTCATGCTCAATTTTGTGGGCAAAATCCAAAAATATACATTTTAGGTCTTTGTTCAAAAATCCCAAATTTCTGCTAATTTCATGCTTTAATCTATATCTAATTCATGTATTTAACTCAAAGATGGGAAGTAATCACTTACCTAAAGTTGCTTGATGAACCCCCTTGAAGCTCTTCATAGTCGTCCAAGCCAAATGAAAAAATGGAAGAAAATGAGCCAGGTCCGTTTAAAGTAGCACACTGCCCAGACGACCCTTCTATGCGATCGCATTCCTCCGACCACGATCACATAAGCTAAATCCCAGCAGCCTCCAAAATACACTATGCGATCGCACACTCTCCCACGCGATATCATATGCCAACAAACCAGCAGCCTCCAATTTCCTTCTTCGCGATCTCACACCTCCCCTGCGTTCGCATAAGCTAATCCAGCATCCCCCAGATTCCTCTTCGTGATCGCACTCCTCTTCCTGCGATCGCATAAGCCTAATCCCAGTACTCATATTTTTATTCTTCGCGATCGCGTACAAAGGACCGCGATCGCAATGCACACCAGCTGCACCAGAAAACAGTAGCAGCAATCCATGGAAAATGATCTGAAATTATCCTGAAACACAATCCGAGGCCCCCGGGACCCCGTCCAATCACACAACTCAGTCCCATAACATCCCACGGACTTGCTCGAGGACTTAAATCACATCAAACAATGCCAAAACCACGAACCGTGCTCCAATTCAAGCTTTATGAACTTTGAAATTTCAAACTTCTACATTCGATGCCGAAACCTATCAAATCACGTCCGATTGACCTCAAATTTTGCACAGAGGTCACATTCAACATTACGGGCCTGCTCCAAATTTCAGAATCTCATTCCGAACCTGGTATCAAAATTTCAACTTCCGGTCGGATTTCTCAAAAACCTTCAAATTTCTATCTTTAGCCAAATGACTTCAAAATGACCTACGGACCCCCGAATTCATTTCCGATCGCGCTCCCAACTTCAGAATCACCATACGGAGTTATTCACATACTCGAAATCCCAAACGGACATCAATATCACTGAAATGCACTTCAACCCAAACTTATGAAATTTCCTCCAAAATACTAACTTCTACATTAGGCGCCGAAATGCTCCCGGGTCATCCAAAACCCGCTCCGAACACACGCCCAAGTCCGAAATCATCATACAACCCTACTGGAACCTTCAAATCCTGATTCTGAGGCCGTTTACTCAAAAATCCAGTCTTAGTCGATTCTTCCAACTTAAGGCTTCTGAAATGAGAATTTTCTTTCCAAATTAACTCTAAACTTTCCGAAATTCAATTTCGACCACACCTACAAGTCATATCACCTGAAATGAATCATGGCCTCGAACCGATGAACGACGCGCTAGGGCTCAAAACGACCGGTCGGGTCGTTACATCCTCTCCCACTTAAACATACGTTCGTCCTCGAACGTGCTAAGAACTGCTCTGGAGTTATCCGAAATCACTGTTAAACACCCGGTGCACCTACTCGTGCTACCACCACTCAACTGAGTACACTTGCTCGAACAATTCTGAACATATCCTCCTTTATTTAGGCAAATGGGCCTTAGAACCAGGTCCTCAACATCTGAAATCCTCTGCCAGACTTGTTTCCAATATATGAACACCGTATTAACTACCACACGATGTACCAGAACATGACTGCATACCTTTTCTAAATTAGCACCATGCACCGCATAATTCATCATCTAACCACAATGACCTTCCCTGAACCTTTATAGCCAAAGGTCCACGAATCTGATGCTCCCAATGCACCTCATGACATACATATAGGTCCTGCTATAACGCTTACGATACCACCACAACGGAGGATATGCGTAGAAATTCATAACCAACTGTAGAGTTAACAAATCATTGAGTCTCCCGTCTCGACTAGAATATCACCTCATTATGAACCGAATAATGGTACTTGTCCTTTAATACACTTCACAAAATCTTATCGCACTGATCCCTGGTCCAATAATTTCGTCTCATCCGATATGAACTGCTCAGACAACAAATCACCCCAAACATGACCAACAGTCTCACATGACACCACAACGCGCCAATAGGCCATAACTTGAATATGATACATAAAGAAATGACTGAGGAAAAGACTACTCAACTCACGCAACTTATTATGAACTCTTCTTAGAAAATAGAAAGTAAAACACAGAAAATAGATATAGGGAACTGTACTCAACATCACACTATTGCGGCGCGCAACCCGATCCAAATAACATGCCCGTGGCGGCGTGCCACCCGATCCAAATAACATAAAATTCACGTAAGAAGACACACACCGAGATAAATTGCTCATTACCACAAATATCGAACATCGGTCACAAGCATGCTAAGTGCACAATACCATCCTGGGGAGACTGATAAAGCCATATGCTACAAAAGTCAAGCACAACTGAGGTGAGATATATATATATATATATACTCTAGATCTCAGAGCCATCCTGCTCACATAACATCATCACTACGCAGGAACTCAACATATAGGAAAATATCAAGTTGTTTCCCAACTCACACGGCACAACAGAATATTAGATGAAATGAACAAAGGCGGAACAACATCTGCTGTTCCAATACCTTTCCATGAAAAGTGCTATACCGAAATGAACACGCCTGACTCATATGGAGCCCATAATCATATTTAATTCCATCCACAAACATCGAGACTACCTTGCTCGCACCGAACTAGGCTAATAGCTTTACCTGGGTCCATATTAACCCACTTCCTCTCATAATACACAAGAATGACCATCATAGCCGAGACCAGCACCCCACAATCCACAACCGAATGAACCGAACGCCTTCTAGGTACAAATTCTTGAATAAGCAATATTACACTTCTTTATACTCAGTCCAAATCTTCAATCCATTAAGTGACTACATGTCACACTCATACGATCATCCCGGGGTCACGCTCCCACGACCTTCCACACAAGGTAGCAAGTCTGCATATCCACCACTGGCCACACTAACGCTGTAAAACAAATCAAGAACCCATAACTAGGATGCAAAGCCTATTTCACCAAACACCGATCTCGGGTGACACTGAAGACAACACCAACTTACTGTAAACATTCAAATCCTTTTTTCTTGTTCATCCTAGGGCATGACATCCTTGTCAACACCGAACCGCAACCTCGATCCTTACTTTCAGTTACATACTGCTTACCGCACCTAACATGCCAATATGAGATAGCGCAAGAATTCCATCATGACTTCTTAACCACTAATAGGGTGAACACCCCAATCAACACATAACTCAATTCACACTCACCTTGAGTGACTCCATTCCACGAGACCATTTCGTTTCCAGACCCATGAACCGTTCCATGCCCTCTTTGCATGCATATTCACATCTTTGACCGATATACCCATTCCGATAACCTTCCAGGAACCAGAAGTCATTTTCTCCTTTTTATGAACCCCAATGCTACTCTACACGCCGAAGATAACGTAGAACACTCCAACCATTTTCTCTTTCCCATAGTTCTGCTGCAAAAGCTCGATTCTTGACTGTACTGTGGGCTTGGTATCCATAGACACCACCTTCTAACCTTTGAATCCATTGGAACCATTGTTGAGAGTCACCCACTCTGGCTTGGTCCCGAATATAATCAACTCTACGGCTTTGCTGGCACCTGAACACCCATCTTGATAAAGCACCCGACTGAATCCCTTCACTTGCAAATTACCTCTGTACTAAGCATAAATCCCGAATCTTTCCAAAGCCTAAACCTGATTCAATAAGGCCAACCCTTGCACACCTTTATCAATCACATGCTCAATTACTATTCTACTCATTTCCCCTTAGCTGCAATAACTTGCCAATACGCTGACAATCCGCAACCCCAAGAGAAAATAATCCTGCAACCCAATCGCAGGCGGTGGGACTCTCCTACTTAGCCTGAAGCTTCTCCTTGCACCACTCTAGACCCCACCGAAATTCTTTCTTCATTGCTGACATGATCATGCTCAACCAACCCGCCAAATTCTTCTAATGTTAGCCTTCTATGAATACTCAAATTCCCTCGCATCATTCACATATTCGACCTTCTACCGAATAGCCACTGGAATTCCTCGTAGAAACTGCTCAACCACCCGACCGCTAACCTGCTCACAGGAGATAACCCTCTTGCAGAAATTACCAATTGACACCTTCCAACAACGATGTACTGCACAATCTCTACAACATCAATACTCCATCCTACGCCCATCCTCATTTACCGACTTTACCAGTCCGTCCGCTCCTCATGGACATCCACTAAAAGCGCGACAACATCCCCCAACTCACCGCTATATTGCATCCTCCTTCATTCCGAACAACTCCTCTCTATTGCATTCCATCTCTCGTTGCAATGGCCAATATTTCAATTTAAGACTGTGGACCCAATCACCGTCCACCAAAATTCTCCTCAAGATGCTCAGCCATCTTACCACAGAACTCATATGCTAAGCTGCCGCTCTCCCACTTTGGTTAAACTCACTCCTGCAAGCAACTACCTGACTTTTTCTTACACCTGGCTTTTTTTTTTTAAATTTAACCATCACCTGACACTTCCCACGTGTCCTTCCTCATCCCTTGTTGCCCAGTCGTTGCCTTAGGCCAATAACTATCTTTGTAGCACTTAAACCGGCAGATTACCACAACTTCAAACCCTTCCGAAGATCATCTCTCTTGAGCTGCCTTTATTAGAAATACTTATTCAATACTGAGCCGCCGTACCATGACTTCTGACAACTGCTCCTTTAATATTACTTCACAACATTCTGAACCAATGCCACCGAAGAAACCATAGCACCGAAGAACTTAACACCTTCTTTTTGATCAAAAATAGCGATACCATATCACAGATGAATATTTCATCTCGCTCAAAAACACCAAGTCTTATTATTCTTTTAAGCAGGATTTGAACATTCATAGTTCGATTGCCTTTCCTCCGCCGGAACTAAAATACTGAAATCTTGAAATCGTGCTCTGAGAAGACCTCCTTTCAAGTCATTCATTGTCCAAACACATGGGCAAACTTCCTATCACCATGTCAATACCGCGTGATAACCATTCATAATCATTATAGAAAATCTGCGCATAACCTCAAAGCTCTCAGAAGTGCAGCTATCAAGCTAAAACAACATAATATCCTTCCGCATAGCGATGACAATAGCCCCAACCAACTACACATGGAAAAACATCATCGCATCATATTTGTAGTACCATTACCATTCCTCAAATTCTCGATTCATAGCAAGCGCTTCGCGACGCGTAACATTGAGTAAGAAGAAAACGTAGGCATAAGCCTTTAAGGAATCAAACCGCACGATAAGGAATCAAGAACTGAAGTACTCCTAACAGCCTTGTAGCCTCTCGAAAATAAGTACAGACGTCTCTGTACTGATCCGCAAGACTCTACTAGAATTGCTCATGACTCGTGAGACCTAAGGGAACCTAGTGCTCTAATACCACGTTTTCACGACCCAAAACTTCATCAAGGTCGTGATGGAGCCGGACACCACTATCGGGCAAGCTAGTCATTTAAATAGTTAAAAAAATCTTTATTTTTAAAATTCTTGAAGTCATTCCTTTTTCTTTTTCTTAAATAACAATTAGCGAACTTCCACCAAGTAAAAATTAATATAACAAATTTAAATAGTGAATAAATTCCATAATTATCCCAGAACCCGGTGTCACAAGTGCATGAGTAAATATCTAAGAATTATACATGTACTACAATTCTTTTCCGGAATACAAACTGGACAAGGAATTTAACATAAATATAATACATCTGAGGGAGACTTTGCCGGCTGTGGGTCGTCTCCGAATGGTGCAGCTCGTCTAAGTCTCCAAGCCGGTCACATCACTGCGTCAAGCAAGGCCACTATCTATGAATGTACTTGTACAATAAAAATTGCACACCAAGTGTAGTATGATACGAAAACAACGTGTACTCAGTAAGTATCCCGCCTAACCTCGAAAAGGTAGCGACGAGAGTTCGACTTTGTCACTTACTAGAGGTCCAACAATATCAAGTGCACCAAAGAAATGAATTTAATATAAAGCAATGTAAGTACATAAGACATGCAACTATAGATTATGTGGTACATTTTCCCTCTTTACAATTTACTCAACTCTCTACTAGCAAGTTCTCTCCGTAGCCGAAGTATATAAATAAATATAGTGGATTTCATCAAAGAGGCTGTCATAATCCAAATCAGGGGGAAAAACCCTCAGACGAACTGGCTTTTCGCCAAATATTTCGCACGATTCCATGGGGATGATGTATATTTATAGGAAATGCCGAGGCGAACGACCCGATCCAACATAAAAGTAAATTGTGCACTGCCAAAGGGTTGAACGGCGCGAACCATATATGCATCTATTAACCTGCTGTGGCGTACGACCCGCTCCCATTAGAGTGTGGTACATAAATCCCGCCGAGGTGAACGACCCGATCCCATAAGAGTGTGGTACATAAATCTTGCCTAGGCGAACGGACCGATCCCATAAGAGTGGTGGAAAGGAATCACCCCGCTCGCGGAATATAAATTTCGAAGCGGTCACACATAAACATACACATTCAAATAGTACATCCCGTCTATATTAGGAAACAATTTTCCAGGAAATGAAAACTTCGCTTTTAATGGTCACAAGGATAGTATTTAAATCTTTTTCTAGAAATTCGTTTGTCAAGTTCGATAAGGTTTAAACATTTTGAAATTCGTCAGCAAAGATACAAGTATGGCAAATAAAACATGCTTTCGGGTCCTAGACTACCCGGACATAAGCATAATAGTAGCTACGCACGGACTCCCTTACTTTGTTCGTACTTAGCCCCCCACAAATAGTAGCACATATTTAATTAGTTCACCTATGGGGACGATTCCCCCTCACAAGTTTAGAAAGGAGACTTACCTCGCTCCGAAGATTCATAACCGGCCTCCAAGCCCTTCTGATGACCCAAATTGATGCACAACGCCCCAAAACTATCCAAATAACGGGCAAACCAATGAAAAAATACTCTAATACTTATGAAAATTTTATTTACATAAATTTCCAACTCCGCTCGAAAAGTTGACAAAATTACCCTCGGGCCCACGTGCCCGGGATTCGAAATTTCTCGAAGATAAACTCTACCCATAGCCTTACTAACTCAAATACATAATTTATACTTAATTTCATGATCAATTTCATGGACAAAATCCAAAAATACACATTCTAGCTTTGTTCAAAAATCCCAAATTTCTACTAATTTCATGCTTTATCTAATTCATGTATTTAACTCAAAGATAGGAAGAATTCACTTACCTAAAGTTTCTTGATGAAAATCCCCCTTGAAGCTCTCCATAATCGTCCAAGCCAAATGAAAAAATGAAAAAAAATGAGCCAAGTCCGTTTAAAATAGCACACTGCCAGACGACCCTTCTATGCAATCACATTCCTCCGACCGCGATCACATAAGCTAATCCCAGCGGCCTCCAAAATAAACTATGAGATCGCACACTCTCCCCCGCGATCGCATAAGCCAACAAACCAGCAGCCTCCAATTTCTTTCTTCGTGATCGCACACCTCCCCCTGCGTTCGCATAATCCAATCCAGCAGCCCCTAGATTCATCTTCGTGATCGAACTCCTCTTCCTGCAATCGCATAAGCATAGTCCCAGTCCTCATATTTTTCTTCTTCGTGATTGCGTACCAAGGACTGCGATCGCAATTGTCACGACCCAATTTCCCTCCGTTCGGTATTGTGATGGCACCTAGTCTTAGGGACTAGGTAAGCCTAGCAGTTACTGAATAACACTAATAATAAAAGGAAAACTAACAGTCTTGATATAGCATCTCAACAGAATGTACAAACTTTCCCAAAAACCGGTAATACAAGTCATAAGCTCTACAAATCTTTGACAACTTCTAAGTACAACTGTTTGGAACTAAATACAACAGTGTATGAATAATAAATGCAAAGAAGGTGACTCAGAAACCTGCGAACGCAGCAGCAGGTTACCTTGAGTCTCCTCGGCAATCATCCACACAGCTACTACAATATATACCTGGATCTGCACACAAAAATGTGCAGAAGTGTAGTGTGAGCACACCACATCGGTGCCTAGTATGTATCAAGACTAACCTCGGTGGAGTAGTGACGAGGACTAGTCAAGACACCACTGGTCTACAAAATAAATAACATGAATATAGCAATGACCGTACGTTACATCTATCTAATACTACACGGAATAATTTACAACAATGACAATATAAAGTGGAAGGAAATTACAGAAATCAATCACGAAACAACACAAAAATACACAGAGATATGGACAGCAAAACAAGCCGAATCGAAAGGAAACACAATACAATAGAGAACACCAATAGCTCAACTCCACGTCGGTTTTTCCACATCGGGCCTTAGCCATTAAAATCTATAACTGGTAGAAATCTTTAAACATCAGTTCATATGAAAAACTTTTACAAATAAATCATTTTTGTATGGAAGAGTTTCCTTTGAAAACATACTTTCTTCAAAAGTAGATATAAGTATATTTAATAGAGAGAATTACGTAAAACATAGTTTCTTTCAAAATACGAAACTTCCCAAAGATGCTTTCACAATAAATGACTTCCAAATATCATTTTAGGCAAGGCTAGTGCTTTTCAAATATACCTTCGATGTAAAAGTCATTCAAGTATAATCATTTCAAGACCCTTGCTTTTTCAATAATACTTTTCAATAACATCCCTTGATCAAAATCTCCTCAAGATTTATCCACCGGAACTCAGTCCGTAACTTAGAAATTTCCATGCAGTAGAGGAGGAATATCAAATCTTGCCAATAAATGCAATAAGAGATCAGTAGGAATATCCAAATTTAGAACAACGGATGAGAATGCAAAGACAAGTGCACGGCATCACCCTACGTGATTTTACTCTCATCTTCACCAAAACAAGTGCACGACATCACCCTTCGAGCTTTACTCTTATCCTTACCAAAATAAGTTCACGACATCACCCTTCGTGCTTTACTCTCATCCTTACCAAAACAAGTGCACGACATTGATCCGAGACTAAATTGCATAGTTTAACATGTGATATACCTTACATTTGAGGTGCATTAATGATAAAAATACACTTGTTATGTGCTTAATAGATTTTATTTCATGTGCAAGTGAATTGGAGATGGAAATGGAGCTAAAGGGATGCAAATACGTCGAAAAATACGCGAAAGGAGACACCCGGGAGATAGCCGGGCGACAGAGCCCTACAGCCTGACCCTACCTGGCGTTAGCCAGGCCTTAGGGTTGAAACGCCAGCCCTACCCTGGCGTTAGCCAGGCGTTAGGGCTGAAACGCCAGCCCTAGCCTGGTGTTAGCCAGGCCTTTGGGTCCAAACGCCCGGGGTTCCCAGTTCGGCCAAATTCGAGTTTTGACGAGTTTAAGTGTTTCCCGGTTGAAATAGAAGTCTCCTACACGGTTAGGGTTCGCCCTAAACATATAAATAGACTCCTAAAATACAACTACAAGGAGAGTTTTGGGGAGACTAGAAGAGATTCGGACGGCAAGACATCAATTTGTACAGATTTTCTTCATTACTTTGTAGTTTAATTATGCAAGTTATTTTGGGTTTTATTCTTATGAATTTGTTTAGATAACTTCTTTAACCTAGGGTTTTGGTAGAACCCGTTGGAGGATAAACTTATTGTGTTATTAATATAGTTCCAATTGGTTGATTAATCTCTATTTGTTCAACTACGTTCTTGTTGTAGTTAATTGAATGGCCATCAATTAGCTGTTCCTATTTATTATGCATCTACTTGAGAGAGAGTGCATGTTTAGGTAGTTGTTTGAAAAACATCACTCCCGAAGTATACGCGAAAGTCATAACCGAGGGTTTAGAGGTTGGATTAGAGATAATGATACCTTGGGTGCAATCTA
>ML319104.1:0-11720 GCA_005239505.1 Nicotiana paniculata
CTATATTATAGGTAATGCCTACAATGAGCTAGAGGGAGGAGACCCAACAGTAGCTTCCCAAGAAAAAATGGACCCCCCCTCCATCATCTTCTCCAAACACACCCTAACCAATCCCGATGTCCGCCTACCAATACTCTTCCTCTCCAATACAAGCCGCCACCCTAAAAAAACGCGACCTCCCTTACGCCGGCGCACCTCCGCCGGAACTCCATAAGCAGACCATAAGACAAAAACCCTCATCTCCTTCAACTCACACCACAACGACCTCCTCCCAAAAACACCATAGCCACCACCACAAGAACTCAGTCAAGCGACAACCCCTCCATCTTCAGCCCAGCCGCCGTCAGCCACCATCAACATCCACCTCATTCTCACCTCTCCGGCCACCCCACGATGCTGCTGTTGTCACTCTCACCCTCGCTTCTTTCCCTCTCTTTCTCTATTACTGTCGCGCGCCGCCCCCGCCACAACAGCCCGACGGAAATCGGCGACCACACACACGCGAGAACAGGAAAAGAAACCCAAGAAAACTCCAAAAAAAAAACAGAACAGAAAAAAAAAAGGCAAAAAATAGATTTATATATATATATATTCTACTTCTTCATTTTTAATTTCTCTTTTGGTATCAAAATTCTTGGTATTTGTCTGAAGTTTGGAAGTTCGCTATTTGTTTTTGCCGTCGATTCAAGATTTCGTTCGATTTTGAATTTTTCGGTGTCGTTTCGAGTTCCATCTGTCGTTCGTTATATTTTCGGTTCAAAACAGGGGAATCAATCAATTTTCGTCAATAAAAGGTCCAATTATTTCTTTGTTACTCTATTCTTTAATATGATGCATGTGTTTATTATTAATATGGTTATGATTTGTGAGTTGTTTTTCTCTTTTGGAATTATTTAAAGTTGCCTCACTAGGATACCTTAATGAATATTTAAAATTCAAATTGCTCATTAATCACTGTGATAGAGTATAATGATTGAATAAGATCATGAATTATAAGTTAAGTTGAATAAAAATGCTATGGGATGGGAAATCAAAGAAGACATAATTGGGTTTACTATTACGTGGTTTAATATTTTCATGTTGTTACTACTATTTCCTTGGTGGACGCTAGGAGCATGCTTAGGTCGACCACACGGGGTTGGAAAATATTAGGCGCAATTAAATAAATTATCGTGACTATGGCNTTTCAAAAATGCACAATAGGCTAAAATATATAAATAATCAGATGATTTAGGCCAAATATTGATAAAGCGACCGTGCTAGAACCACAGAATTTGGGAGTGCCTAACACCTTCTCCCGGTTTAACAGAATTCCTTACTCAGATTTCTAGTCGCAGACATTTTAAACAGAGTCAAAATTTCCTCGGTTTGGGATTTCAATAAATAAATGGTGTCCCGGAACACCGTAAAAAATCCGGGTGGAGACCTTGAAAACTAAAATAAATCCCAAATCCGAATAATGTCACTTTAATCGGAAAAACTCCCTTATTACCCTCACCGGAGGAAAAAGGAGGCGTGATAGCTCTGGCGACTCTGCTGGGGAAATAGAACCCAGAATCTTTGGTTCAGGGTTCAGAATTCGAGCTTAGAATAACTGTTATATTTGGATTTATTATGTGATTTTACATGTTTGAACCTAATGTTTAAATGCCGCTTTTTACCGCTTTGATATTATCTGAGCTTCATATAAATTGTGTCGAAACCCTCTTCTCTCTGAGTCTTCTAAATCATCTGGGAAGTGTGCACTTCGTGTGACTTCTTTTCTGTTAGAGTCATATCCAAATTTTAGAACGAGGTCCGGACAAATTGCATAGCCGGTGAAGCTTTTGTATTCCCGGTACGCTGCCCCAACCTCGGCTCGAGCTGTCCGCTCGGGTAAGCCTGGTCTAGAACAATACCCCAAAAAATATTTTATTTGTAGGAGTCTTTCATTAGAAAAAAAAAACGAATAAAGTCAAAAATCCAAAACAAAGTATTTTTCTTTATTCTTTAGAAGTCTTTCTTTAAAAAATGATTTTTGAAAAAAACAAAATAAAAAAAAGGATAAAATCAAAAATCCAAAAATATTTTCATTCTTCTTTCGAGAATCGAAAAAAAAATTCAAGCTTCAAAAATATTTTCTTTTTCTTTAGAAGTATTTCTTTCATAAACTCAAAATAAAAGTTCAAAAATCCAAAAATATTTCTTTTCTTCTTTAGAAATTTTTATTTTTAAATTCAAAGAAATAGAATATTTTTTTTCTTTCTTCTTTAGAAGTCTTTCTTTTCAAAAATTCTCAAAAATAAAATAAAATAAATAAATCTAAATCCATAAATATTTTCTTTCTTCTTTTTAAGTCTTTGTTTCAAAAAGAAATACTAAAAGAAATTCAAAATACAAGAAAAAAAAAGAGTTAGGTTATTTACTTTATTCCCAATCTTCCCGAACTACGCAACATCTGATTCATGCGGCGTCATGATACGTAGGCAGCCCACATCAGGTTCGATCGAATAATTTTGAAAAAAAGAAGAAGAAGAAAGTGAAGAAAAATAAAAGAAGAATGATAAGGACCGATTGAGTCCATTCTAACGTATCTTTTGTTTTGAATTGTAAATAAAGCTTGAGGTGGTCAGTTTGTGGTAAGATGACAACAAAAAATCCAAGGGAAGAATGAGAACTGACATCGAAGCTGTTACGAGCAGTCGTGAGACTCAGGGTCAGAGGATTCAACAAGAGTCTACTGTGATTGAGGAAAATAGAGTTCTGAAAATGAAAATGGCTGAAATGTGTAAAGCATGGGCCAATGGCCAAGGACCGCCTTTTTCTATTTGTGGTTTCCCAGAATTCACACCCATCTCTACAACTACCATTCCAATCTCATTGTCTGATCAATTTTATCCACCTGGGTCCAGTCTTTATCCCAATTGTACAACTACAACTGGAATTTCTGTTGAGTGCTCCCAAAGTGTGCCATTGACAACCAATCAGACAACCGCTACTGTTACGCCTGTCTTCACTGTCCCACAACCAACAGTGGTACAGAAGAAAACTCATGAGTCACAATTGGCTACCCAGCAAGAACAATACCACTCTCCTGAATACCACTCGTACTTATTTGATCTTCCTGCAAAGATTGAGAAGCCTGCCCGAAAGATCTTCCTTGGGTCATATTTGATGTCCTAGACAAATATCATGTTATCCGGTACCGGCTTCATACCAAGGCGTCCGGCCTGGACTATGGCATGCGATAATACAGGCACGACTGGCGGAATTCCAGTTTAATTGCCAAAAATACCAAAAAAATGTAACTTGATCATTTCGAAGCATTGGTTATGGTTCCTTCGGTCGTATTTGATATCCCAGACAAATATCATGCGATCCGGTAACGGCTACGTACCAAGGCTTCCAGCGTGGACCATGGCAGGCGATAATACAGGCACGATTGGAGGAATTCCAGTTTAATTGCCATAAAAAGCCAAAAAATGTAACTTGATCATTACAGAGCATTGGTTAAGGTTCCTTGGGTCGTATTTGACGTCCCGGAAAAATATCATGCGATTTAGAACCGGATACATACCAAGGCGTCTGGGCTGGACTATGGCAGGCGATAATACAGACACGACTTGGCGGAATACCAGTTTAATTACCATAAAATTCCAAAAAAATTTACTTGATCATTTCGAAGAGTTGGTTATGGTACCTTGGGTCTTATTTGATGCCCCGGACAAATATCATGCGATTCGGTACCGGCTCCATACCAAGGCGTCCGGCCTGGACCATGGATGGAGATAATACATGCACGATTTGTGGAATTCCATTTTAATTGCCATAAAATGCCAAAAAATGTAACTTGATCATTTCGAAGCGTTGGTTATAGTTCCTTGGGTCATATTTTGATGTCCCCGACAGATATCATGCGATGCGTTACCGACACCGTGCCAAGGCGTCCGGCCTGGACCATGCTAGGAAATAATACAGGCACGACTGGTGGAATTCCAGTTTAATTGCCATAAAATGCCAAAAAATGTAACTCGATCATTTCGAAGCGTTGGTTATGGTTCCTTGGGTCGTAGTTGATGTCCCGGAAAAATATCATGCGATCCGGAACCAGCTTCGTACCAAGGCGTCCGGCCTGGACCATGGAAGGCGATAATCCAGGCACGCCTGGCGGAATTCCAATTTAATTGCCATAAAATGCCAAAAAATTGTAACTTGATCATTTCGAAGCGTCATTTATGGTTCCTTATGTCGAATTTTTTGTCCCGAACAAATATCATGCAATCCGGTACTAGCTCCGCACCAAGGCGTCCGGCATGGACCATGGCAGGCGATGCACGATTGGCGGAATTCCATTTTAATTGCAATAAAATGCCAAAAAATGTAACTTGATCCTTTAGTTGATTTTGTTATGGTTCCTTGGGTAATATTTGATGTCCCGGAGAAATATCATGCGTAATGGTACCGGCTCCGTACCAAGGCGTCCGTCCTGGACCATGGCAGGCGATAATACAGGCACGATTGCCGAAAATCCAGTTTAATTTCCATAAAATGCCAAAAAATGTAACTTGATCATTTCGAAGCATTAGTTATGGTTCCTTCGCTCGTATTTTATTTCTCGGACAAATATCATGCTATCCGGTAACAGTTCCGTACCAAGGCGTCTGGCCTGGACCATGGCAGGCGATAACACATGCACGACTGGTGGAATTCCAATTTAATTGCCATAAAATGCCAAAAAATGTAGCTAAATAATTTCGAAGAATTTTTTATGGTTCCTTGGGTCATGTTTGATGTCTTGGCCAAATATCATGCGATCCGGTACCGGCTCCATACCAAGGCGTCCAGGCTGGACCATGGATGTCGATTATACAGGCATAGTTCCTTGGGTCATATTTGATGTCCCAGACAAATACCATGCGATCCGATACCGTCTCCGTGCCAAGGCGTTCGGCCTAAACCATGGCAGGCGATAATTAGGCACGACTGGTAGAAGTCCAGTTTAATTGCCATAAAATGCAAAAAAATGTAACTTGATCATTTCAAAGCGTTAGTTATGGTTCCTAGGGTTGTATTTGATGTCCCAGACAAATATCATGTGATCCGGTACCGGCTCCGTACCAACGCGTCCCGCCTGGACCATGGCAGGTGATAATACAGGCACAATTGGCAGAATTCTAGTTTAATTGCCATAAAATGCAAAAAAAATATAACTTGATCATTTCAAAGCGCTGGGTTATGGTTCCTTGGGTTGTATTTGATGTCTCGGACAAATATCATGCGATCCGGTATCGGCTTCGTACCAAGGTGTCCGTCCTGGACCATGGCAGGCGATAAACCAGGCACGACTGCCGGAATTCCAGTTTAATTGCCATAAAATGCCAAAAAATGTAACTTGATCATTTCTAAGCATTGGTTATGGTTCATTGGGTCGTATATGATATCCCAGAAAAATATCATGTGATCCGTAACCGGCTTCGTATCAGGCGTTCTGCCTCGACTATGGCAGGCGATAATATAGGCACGACTGGTGAAATTCCAGTTTAATTGCCATAAAATGCCAAAAAATGTAAGTTGATCATTTTGAAGCGTTGTTTATGGTTCCGTGGGTGGTATTTGATGTCCCGGACAAATATCATGCGATCCGGTACCGGCTTCATACCAAGGCGTCCGGCCTGGACCATGACAGGAGATAAACCAGGCACGACTGCCGGAATTCCAGTTTAATTGCCATAAAATGCCAAAAAATTTAACTTGATCATTTCGAAGCATTGGTTATGGTTCATTGGGTCGTATTTGATGTCCCAGAAAAATATCATGTGATCCGTAACCGGCTTCGTATCAAGGCGTCCTGCCTCGACTATGGCAGGCGATAATATAGGCACGACTGGTGAAATTCCAGTTTAATTGCCATAAAATTCCAAAAATGTAAGTTGATCAATTCTAAGCGTTTTTTATGGTTCCGTGGGTGGTATTTGATGTCCCGGACAAATATCATGCCATCCGGTACCGGCTCCATACCAAGGCGTCCGGCCTGGACCATGGCAGGCGATAATATAAGCACGATTAGCGCAATTCCAGTTTAATTTCCATAAAATGCCAAAAAATTTAACTTGATCATTTCGAAGCGTTGGTTATGGTTAATTAGGTCATATTTTATGTCCCGGACAAATATCATGCTATCCGATACCGACTCCTTACCAAGGCGTCCGACCTGGACTATGGCAGGCGATAATACAGGCACGACTTGCGGAATTCCAGTTTAATTGCCATACAATGCAAAAATATGTAACTTGATCATTTTGAAGTGTTGGTTATGGTTCCTTGGGTCGGATGTGATGCCCCAGACAAATATCATGCTATCCAATACCAACTCCGTACCAAGGCGTCCAACCTGGACCATGGCAGGCGATAATATAGGCACGACTGGCGAAATTCCAGTTTAATTACCATAAAATGCAAAAAAAAAATGTAACTTGATCATCTCGAAGCGTTGGTTATGGTTTCTTGGGTCGTATTTGATGTCCAAGAAAAATATCATGCGATCCGGTACCGGCTCCGTACCAAGGCCTCCAGCCTGGACCATGGAAGGCGATAATACAGGCACGACTGGCGGAATGCCTATTTAATTTCAATAAAATGCCAAAAATGTAACTTGATCATTTCGAAGCGTTGGTTATGGTTCCTTGGGTTGTATTTGCTGTCCCGGACAAATATCATGCGATCCGGTACCAGCTCCACACTAAGGCGTCCGGCCTGGACCATGTCAGGCGATAATACAATCACGACTGGGGCAATTCCAGTTTAATTGCCATAAAATGCCAAAAAATGTAACTTGATCATTTTGAAGTGTTGGTTATGGTTCCTTGGGTCCTATTTGATGTCCCGGACAAATATCATGCGATCCGGTATCGACTCTTTACCAAGGCGTCTGTCCTGGACTATGGCAGGCTATAATAGAGGCACGACTTACGAAATTCCAGTTTAATTGACATAAAATGCCAAAAAAGTAACTTGATCATTTCGAAACGTTGGTTATGGTTCCTTGGGTCGTATTTGATGTCCTAGAAAAATATCAGGCGATCCCGTACCGGCTCTGTACCAAGGCGTTCGACCTGGACTATGGCAGGCGATAATACATGCACGATTTGCGGAATTCCAGTTTAATTGACATAAAATGCCAAAAAATGTAACTTGATTATTTTGATGCATTGGTTATGGTTCCTTGGATCATATTTGATGTCCGCGAAAAATATCATGCGATCTGGTACCGGCTCCGTACAAAGGCGTCCGACCTGGACTATGGCAGGCGATAATACAAGAACGACTTGCGGAATTCCAGTTTAATTGACATAAAATGCCAAAAATGTAACTTGATCATTTCAAAGCATTGGTTATGGTTCCTTGAGGTCATATTTGATGTCCCAGAAAAATATCATGCGATCCAGTACTAGCTCCATACCAAGGCCTTCGGCCTGGACCATGGCAGGCGATAATACAGGCACGACCGGCGGAATTCCAATTTAATTGCCATAAAATACCAAAACTTGTAACTTGATCATTTCGAAGCGTTGGTTATGGTTCCTTAGTTTGTATTTAATGTCCCAGACAAATATAATACGATCTGGTACCGCCTCCGTACCAAGACATCCGGCCAGGACAATGGCAGGCGATAATACAGGCAGAACTGGCGGAATTCTAGTTTAATTGCCATAAAATTCCAAAAAATGTAAATTAATCATTTCGAAGCATTGGCTATGGTTCCTTGGGTCGTATTTGATGTCCCAGACAAATATCATGCAATACGGTACCGGCTCCGCACCAAGGCGTCCGGCCTGGACTATGGCAGGCGATAATACAAGCACGACTGGCAGAATTCCAATTTAATTGCCATAAAATGCCAAAAAATGTGCCTTAATCATTTCGAAGCATTGTCTATGTTTCCTTGGGCCGTATATTATGTCCTGGACAAATATCATGCAATCTGGTACCGACTCTGTACCAAAGCATCCGGCCTAGACTATGGCAGGCGATAATACCGGCACAACTTGCGGAATTCCAGTTTAATTGACATAAAATGCCAAAAAATGTAACTTGATCATTTCGAAGCGTTGTCTATGGTTCCTTGGGTCCTATTTAATGTCCCAGACAAATACCATGCTATCCGATACCGGCTCCGTACCAAGGCGTCCGACCTGGACCATGGCAGGCGATAATACAGGCACGATTGGTGGAATTCCAGTTTAATTGCCACAAAATGCCAAAAAATGTAACTTGATCATTTCGAAGCGTTTATTATGGTTCGTTGGGTCGTATTTGATGTCTCGAACAAATATCATGCGATCTGGTACCGGCTCTGTACCAAGGCGTCCGGCCTGGACCATCGTAGGCGATAATACAGGCACGACTGGCGGAATTCCAGTTTAATTGCCATAAAATGTCAAAAAATGTAACTTGATCATTTCGAAGCGTTGGTTATGGTTCCTTGGGTCGTATTTGATGTCCTGGAAAAATATCATGCGATCCAGTACCGGCTCCGTACCAAGGCGTCCTTCCTGGACCATGGCAGGCGATAAACCAGGCACGACTGCCGGAATTCAAGTTTAATTGCCATAAAATGTCAAAAAATGTAACTTGATCATTTCAAAGCGTTGTTTATGGTTCCGTGGGTTGTATTTGATGTCCCAGGAAAATATCATGCGATCTGGTACGGGCTCCGTACCAACGCGTCCGGCCTAGGTTATGGCAGGCGATAATACAGCACGACTTGCGGAATTCCATTTTAATTGACATAAAATGCCAAAAAATGTAACTTGATCATTTCGAAGCGTTGGTTATGGTTCCTTGGGTCGTATTTGATATCCCGGAAAAATATTATGCGATCCGGTACCGGCTCCGTACCAAGGCCTTTGGCATGGACCATGGCAGGCTATATTACATGCACGACTGACGGAATTCCAGTTTAATTGCCATAAAATTCGAAAAAATGTAACTTGATCATTTCGAAACGTTGGTTATGGTTCCTTGGGTCGTATTTGATGTCCCGAAAAAATATCATGTGATCCGGTACCGTCTTCGTACCAAGGCCTCTGGCCTGGACCAATGGTAGGCGATAATACAGGCACGACTGGCGGAATTCCAGTTTAATTGCCATAAAATGCCAAAAAGGTTAACTTGATCATTCCGAAACGTTGTTTATGGTTCCTTGGGTCGTATTTGATGTCCCAGAAAATTATAATACGATCCGGTACCGGCTCCGTACCAAGGCGTCCGGCCTGGAACATGCCAGGCGATAATACACGCACGATTGGCGAGATTCAAGTTTAATTTCCATAAAATGCCAAAAAATATAACTTGATCATTTAGAAGCGTTAGTTATGGTTACTTGGGTCGTATTTGATGTCCCAAAAAAATATCATGCGATCCGGTACCGGCTCCGACCAAGGCTTCCGGCCTAGACCATAGCAAGCGATAATAACTGGCGAAATTCCAGTTTAATTGCCATAAAATGCCAAAAAATGTAGCTTGATCATTTCAAAGCATTGGTTATAGTTCCTTGGGTCGTATTTGATGTCCTGGAAAAATATTAGGCGATCCCGTACCGGCTCTGTACCAAGGCGTTCGGCCTGGACTATTGCAGGCGATAATACATGTACGACTTGCGGAATTCCAGTTTAATTGACATAAAATGCCAAAAAATGTAACTTCATCATTTCGAAGCATTGGTTATGGTTCCTTGGGTCGTATTTGATGTCCCAAAAAAGTATCATGCGATCTGGTACCAGCTCCGTACCAAGGCCTCCGGCCTGGACCATGGCAAGCGAGAATACGGGCACGACTGGCAGAATTCCAGTTTAATTACCTGAAAATGCCGAAAATGTAACTTGATCATTTCGAAACATTGGTTATGGTTCTTTGAGTCATATTTGATGTCCCGAAAAAATATCATGCGATCCGGTACCGCCTCCGTACCAAGGCCTACGGTCTGGACCATGGCAGGCAATAATACATGCACCACTGGCTGGATTCCAATTTAATTGCCATAAAATGCCAAAAATGTAACTTGATCATTTCGAAGCATTGGTTATAGTTCCTTGGGTCATATTTGATATCCCGGACAAATATCGTGCGATCCGGTACTGGCTCCGTACCAAGGCGTCCGGCCTGGACCATGGCAGGCGATAATACATGCACGACTGACGGAATTCCAATTTAATTGCCATAAAATGCCAAAGAATGTAACTTGATCATTTCGAAGTGTTGGTTACGCTTCCTTGGGTCGAATTTATTTCCCCGACAAATATCATGTGATCCGGTACCGGCTCCGTACCAAGGCGTCCGGCCTGGACCATGGCAGGCGATAATACATGCACGACTGACGGAATTCCAATTTAATTGCCATAAAATGCCAAAAAATGTAACTTGATCGTTTCGAAGCGTTGGTTATGGTTACTTGGGTCGTATTCGATGTCCTGGAAAAATATCATACTATCCGATACCGGCTCCATACCAAGGCGTCCAGCCTGGACCATGGCAGGCGATAATACAGGCACAACTGACGGAATTCCAGTTTAATTGCCATAAAATGCCAAAAAATGTAACTTGATCATTTCGAAGAGTTGGTTATGGTTCCTTGGGTTTTATTTGATGTCCCGAAAAAATATCATGCGATCCGGAACATGCTCCATACCAAGGCATCCGACTTGGACCATGGATGGCGATAATACCGGCACAACTGGCGCAATTCCAGTTTAATGGCCATAAAATCCCAAAAAATGTAACTTGATCATTTCGAAGCATTAGTTATGGTTCCTTGGGTCCTATTTAATGTCCCAGACAAATATCATGCGACCCGTTACCGGCTTCGTAGCAAGGCGTCTGGCTTGGACCATGGCAGGCGATAATACAGGCAGAACTGGTAGAAGTCCAGTTTAATTGCTATAAAATGCCAAAAAATGTAATTTGATCATTTCAAAGCGTTGGATATGGTTCCTTGGGTCATATTTTATATCTCAGACAAATATCATGCAATCCGGTACCGGCTCCGTACCAAGGCGTCCGGCCTGGACCATGGCAGGCGATAATACATGCACGACTGACGGAATTCCAGTTTAATGGCCATAATATGCCAAAAAATGTAAATTGATCTTTTCGAAGAGTTGGTTATGGTTCCTCTAGTTGTATTTGATGTCCTGAAAAAAATATCATGCGATCCGGTGCCGGCTCCATACCAAGGAGTCCGGCCTGGACCATGGCAGGCGATAATACATGCACGACTGGCGGAATTCCAATTTAATTGCCATAAAATACCAAAAAATTTAATTTGATCATTTCGAAGCCTTGGTTATGGTTTCGTGGGTCATATTTGATGTCCTGGAGAAATATCATGCGATTCAGTACCGACTCTATACCAAGGCGTCCGGCCTGGACCATGTCAGGCGTAATAGAGGCACGACTGGCGGAATTTGATCACGCTCAACTATGTCTTGTAGAAGACTAAGCGGGCGTTGCAAATATAATCCTGGGGTATTATGCCCAGAGTCGATCCCACAGGGAATTGACGTATCAAGCACGCTGTTAAAATACTACTCAGCTGTCACCTGATGTTATTTAAATTACTAATACTAAAGATTAAAACTAAAGTTTAACTACGCTAATGTATAAACAATTGTAAGAAAAACCTAAGGTTATGGTTTCCCCCGCTGGTGAACTTACTTCTCGGATACTTCATATAGCTTGATTAA
>MDKI01074316.1:0-15526 GCA_005239505.1 Nicotiana paniculata
AAATTCCTATATTACTTGTCGACCACGTACACTTGCGTGTGCATTGGGAAATCAACCAACATTCGCCTCCACGGTATTCCACTATCTATCATTTCAGACAGAGGTACACATTTCACTTCACGATTCTGGAGATCCGTTCAGCAGGAGTTAGGCACCAGGGTAGAGTTGAGCATAACTTTTCACCCTTAGACGGACGGGCAGTCTGAGCGCACGATTCAGATTCTCGAGGATATGATTTGTGCCTGTGTGATGGATTTTGTAGGGTCATGGGATCGATAATTTCCTCACTCAGAGTTTGCTTATAACAACAGCTACCAGTCCAGCATTCAGATGGCGTCATATGAGGCGTTGTATGGTAGGCGGTGCAGGTCTCCCGTGGGATGGTTCGAGTCGGGCGAGGCCCAATTGTTGGGTACAGACTTGGTTCAGGATGCCCTGGACAAGGTGAAGGTGATTCAGGAGAGACTTCGCACAGCTCAGTCCAGGCAGAAGAGCTATGTGGACCGGAAGGTTCGTGACTTGGCATTTATGGCTTGTGATCGGGTTTTGCTTCGAGTATCGCCTATGAAAGGCGTCATGAGGTTCGGGAAGAAAGGCAAGCTGAGTCCGAGATTTATTGGCCCTTTTGAGGTGTTGCGACGTGTTGGGGAGGTTGCTTTTGAGCTAGCCCTGCCTCCCAGCCTAGCAGGGGTTCATCCGGTGTTCCACGTCTCCATGCTCCGGAAGTATAATGGTGACCCGACTCATGTCTTGGATTTCAGCTCAGCCCAATTGGACAAGGATCTATCATATGTTGAGGAGCCTGTGGCTATATTGGACAGGCAGGTCAGAAAGCTCAAGTCAAAGGATATTGCATCAGTAAAGGTTCAGTGGAGGGGTCATCCAGTCAAAGAGGCGACTTGGGAGACTGAGCACTATATGCGGAGTCAGTACCCTCATCTTTTCCCAGCTTCAGGTATGTTTCTATGCTTGTTCGAGGGCGAACGATTTTCTTAAGAGGGGGAGGATGTAACGACTCGGTCGGTCGTTTTAATAATTTTTACCCCAATCTCCTATCAACCACTTCTACCATGTCTATTTATGTTATTGGAACTTGTCGGAGCGTTGAGTGATGAAATCCAGGGTGATTTTGGACACATAGTCCATAAATGTGAAATTTAGCTTTAGAAATCTAGCTGTAGCTAGAGTTGTGTGAAGACGGATCCGGAATGGAATTATGTCGACTCTGTTAGCTCCGTTGGGTGATTTCAAGATTAGGAGCATGTTCGGAATGTGTTTTCGAGGTTGGTTGTGGATTTAGGCTTGAATTGGCGAAAGTTAGAATTTCGGCGATTTCGGTCAATAGGTGAGATTTTGATATCGGACTCGGAATGGATTTTCGAAAGCGACAGCAGGTCCGTAATGTCATTTATGACATGTGTGCAAAATTTGACGTCATTCGGATGAGTTTAGACGTGTTTCGGCATCGGATGTGAATTCTAGAAATTTCCTAAGTTCTTAGGCTATCATGCATAATAGATGATTTTGATGTTATGAGATGTGTTTTTAAGTCTCGGCCAAGTTTGAACAAGGTACTAGGGTCAGTTGGTAGGTTTGGTTGAGGTCCCGGGGGCCTCGGGGTTGTTTCAGATGCCCAACGGGTGAGTTTGAGAAACTGAGGAACAACTGAACCATTCTGGTCGTGTCTCGCACATGCGATGGTATTTCCGCAGGTGCAGACACGCAGGTGCGAAGGGGGTGCCGCAGGTGCGACCCCAGGCCATTAAATGAATTTCCGCACCTGCGATGGTATTTCCGCAGGTGCGGGCACGCAGGTGCGAAAGGGGTGCCGCAGGTGCGACCCAAGGCAACTTAATGAACTTCCGCACCTGCGATTGGGTTTCCCCAGGTGCGGCACCGCAGGTACGAAATGTCTGGGCAGTTTACACCAAAAATCTGAGGGTTTGAATTTCATAATTCCAAAATCGATTGTAAGCTCGGAACTTGGCGATTTTCAGTGGGATTTGAAGAGGAGGATCATAGGTAACGTTTTCTAACCTTAGTCCCTTTATATATCATTAATCTTTATCATTTTCCTCAATCTAATCAATAAAATTGAATGAAAAACCATGGAAATGGGATAAAATTTTCCCAAGTAGAAATTTGAGGATTTAGGGAGATTTAGACGTCGAATTTTGTTGATTTTTGTACGAGTGGGTTCATGAGCGAATGAGTGTTCGGGAAATATAAATTTTACCCGATTCCGAGACGTGGGCCCGGGAGATTTTTTGGTAGTTTATAAACAATTATCTATTTTTTCCCTTGAAGTGATATTTACACCATGCAATCGATTTGAATAGATTTGGGCCACTCAGAGTCAGATACTCGTGGCAAGAGCGTGGTATTGAGTTGATTAGCGCAGTCAAGGTTATTGAGTTGATTAGCGCAGTCAAGGTAAGTGGATTTCCTAATTCTGTGTTGGGGACTTTCCCTTAGGCATTTTATACTGATTTTTGTTACGTGGACGCCGTGTAAGTGAGGTGACGTGTGCGTACACGGGTCAGTGTTGCTAAAATCCTATTTTTACTCCCATGAAATCGCTCATTTTCATTCATATATTACTGTTTTCCTATCTTAATTATGTAGATAGCCTAAGAGTAAGCATGCCTACCTGTTCTGACTTGATTTCCTCGTATTTGCTACTTGTCACATCATGCTTAGGTAGTTTTACTCTATTCTTACCTGTTGTTTTTCCTGTACCTATTTAATTAAGCCATAATTGATGTACTTCTGCTTTTTATATTTAAATTGGGACAACGGACCGAGATCCGGGAGGTTTCTCCCTGTACTGCATTTCATATTTACATTGGGACTACGGACCGAGATCTGGGATCTTTCCCCCTATACTGAAATGCATATTTAAATTTGGACTACGGACAGAGAACCGGGAGCCTTCCCCCTGTACTGCATAGCGTATTTAAATTGGGACTACGGATTGAGATCCGGGAGCTTTCCCCATGTACTGCATTGCACATTTACTGTTGAGATATATGTTGTGTTGAGCCGAGGGCTCTCTTTATGTTATTAAATCTTTTCGTTTGCATTAATCCTGTTTATCATTGCTTATCTATTTTTCACTGTTTTAAATTGTATATTGACTTCTTTACAAACTCAGTAGGGCCTCAACCTGACCTCGTCAATACTTGACTGGGGTTAGGCTTGGTACTTACGGAGTACCAAATGTGAAGTACTCACGCCCTTTCCTGCGCATGTTTTCCCCATGTACAGATCCAGGTACCAGCACCCAATATCGTGGCTAGGAGTCTTCCTATCAGCAGCCAGGAGACCGCGAGGTAATTCTGCCGCGTCCGCAGAATCTCACGAGTCCTCTTCTACTCTAGTATAGACATAGAAGACTTGTATTTTTTTCCGATGTTTCATTGTGTAGAGATACATTTAGTACAGAGCTTGTGACTATGGTGACATTCCGGGTTTTGGGAAATAAAAATGTATATGCTGAGCAGCTATCTTATGTAACGACTCGGCCTGTCGTTACGTAAAAGCCTGCATTTAAATTATTTTTATTGACTTGTTATAGATTGGTTATTCTATTATTGAGGTGTTAGAGTCGATAGGCTTGAAATCAGATTGCTTAAGTGAGAATTTAGTAACTTAGTCCTTAAGAATAGCCTTAAAATGAGAAAAGTCAACTAAGAGTCAACTTATGGGTAAAACACTCCGGAATAGGAATTTTATAACTCGAATAGCTTCGTTAGGTGATTTGGGACTTAAAGTGTCCGGAATAATTTTATGAGGTCCGGTGTAGAATTAGGCTTGAATTGGCGAAAGTTAGTTTTTGGCGACTTCCGGTCGGCAGTGAAAAATAGTCTATCGGGGTCGGAATGGAATTCCGACAATTGGAATATGTTCGTAATGTCATTTTGGACTTGTCTGCAAAATTTGAGGTCAAACGGAGTTGATTTGGATAGTTTCGACATCATTGGTGAATTTTTAGAAATATCAAAGTTCTTATGCTTGAAGCCGATGTGAATTTGGTGTTTTGATGTTAGAGTTGGCGTTTTGAGAGTGCAACTAAGTTTGAATGATGTTATGGGATATGTTGGTAAGTTTTGGTTGGGGTCCCGAGGGGCTCGGGTTTGATCTCGGGTAGTTAACAGACCAAATTGGACTCAAAAACATAGATGGTTTTTCTGGTGTTTTGCGCAGAGAATTAACCCTATGAGTTCGCGGAAGGGGGCCCGCGTTCACATAGGAGGAGATGGGACCTGGAGGAATTTGTTCTATGTGTTCGTGACCAGTCAGGTGCAAACGCGGAGAAGGAATAAGCCATACATCGCGAACGCAGGCTAAAGGGTGCGTTCACGGAGAGTTAAGGGCAGTGGAGGAACCCAGGTCCATTTGACCTGTGCGTTCGCGGGGGGTTGACCGCGTTCGCGGAGGGTTGACCGGCCTGGGCATCGCATTCGCACCCAGGTAAGTGCGTTCGCACTGAGATAACTGAGGCCTGGGGATTTTGTTCTTCGCGAACGCAGGTAGGAGGCCGCGTTCGCACTGAGTATTGACCTGGGCAATATTTAAATATTTCCTCCGCGACTTAAACCCTCTTTTTCACCATTGTTGTACGGCAAAGAGCTCTTGGGGGCGATTTTGAAGAGGGAAATTCTTGTTCTTCATAGAGGTAAGTGTTCTAGTCATTAAAACTCGATTATGGGTGATTATAGAGCATAAAACCAGTGTAAATTCATGGAAAAACAGTAGAAAAATTGGGTTTTAGGGCTTGAGATTAAGAGACATTTAGGGGTCGATTTGAGGGGTCAAACGAACTCTGATTTTCGTGTTCTTTATATATACGGACTCATGAGAGGACGAAAAACACTTTTCTGTAAAAATTTCTGAGTTTTGGGACGTGGGCCCGCGGGTCGTGTTTTGATCGGTTTCAGATTTTTGGGTGAATTTTGATATTTTCAATTGGTAATTGTTCCTTAAGCATATAATGATGATAAAAATCTGAACTTGGTAGATTTGGAGCACTCGGAGGCCGAATTTAGAGGCAAAGGCACTGTGGAGTAGTGTGTTAGCCGGTTTTGAGGTAAGTAACGCTTCCAAACTTGGAACTGAGGGTTCGAAACCCCAAACTATTTGATATTTGATGTTAATTAAGGTGACGCACTTGCCAAGTGACGGGCATGGGGGTGTTTACCGAATATTTGTAGCCTGGCTCATCCCATGGCACTGTCTATTGGTTATCCCAGATTGATATTGTACTGTGAAGGTGGTAATTACATGAAACGAAATAGAAATCATGCTAAGTATAAATGTTAAGGCTTCACGTCGATGAGTTTAGACCGGAATGGTCGATTGTTGCTGTCTCTATCTGTGATTATTTCTTTCATGTACTCAGTCTTGTTATAGTATATGTTTCATGCTTCAGTCTCGTAAGTTGCTAGTTTATTTATATTATCATTGGTTTGGGCTGCATTGCATATGTTAGAGCATTCTAAGTGAGACTGGAAGGTACTGACTGTGAGGCTTAGAGCCTAGTTTGAGACAGTTATGAGGTCGGACTGCACACCGCAGCGATCCTGAAATCATGCCTTCGTTGGCTTGATATAGCGCTTGGGCTGAAAGTGGCCCCTACGGAGTCTATACACCCCCAGTAAGTGCACAGATATTTCGGAGATGGATTTCTCCGTGGTTGCTATGTTCCAGAGATGGATTTCTCCGTGGTTATTATGTTCCGGAGAAGGATTTCTCTGTGGGGGTTGGATCATCCTTTTTCCTCAGTACTTAGTGACTGTGTCACTTGCGTTTATGTAATATCCGGGATGGACTTCCCTGAACCTGAAGGCCGTATTCTAGTACTGAGTGGACCACTTTATGAGAGCTCGATTAATGAGTACACATCATTCATGATTCCATATGCATTAATGCTAGTATGCAGGGTTACAGACATATCTTGATACACCGTATTTATTTCCTGACATATTACTGTCATGTCCAATTTATATACTGTTGTTTGAATTGTCGGAGGTTTAGTCCGTCACTACCTCTCAGCCTGTAGTTTGGTTTCGTTAATACTGAGTTGGTGTACTCACGTTACCCCCTGCACCTTATGTGCAGATCTAGGTACAGAGGGATTCAGCTCGGGTCAGGGAGCACAGCAGTTTCATCAGGGTTGACGAGGTAGCAGTTGGCGACCGTGCTCTCGTCTTCTCTTTCCTTTCTACCTGTCGTATATATTTTCAGACTCTGTTAGACCTTTCTTTTGATTGTATTAAGTATTAGCAGCTCATGACTGTGTGACACTGGATCCGGGATTAGTAGAATTTGGTCTTTTAAATTTATTACATTGGAGTTATTATTATTGTTATTGATTTCAGAATTTGTTAAAAAGGGGATTTTTATGAGATTTGTATTTAGTTAGATAAAATGGGTGGCTTGCCTGGTTTCATGACAGGCGCTATCACGACTCCGGAAATGGGTCGTGACAAGTTGGTATGAGAGCGCTAGCTTAAATAGGTCTCACCAGTCATGAGCAGGTTTAGTAGAGTCTTGCGGATCGGTACGGAGACGTCTGTACTTATCTTCGAGAGGCTGCAAAACCTTTAGGAAAAATCTCCGTTCTTTGAATTCAATCGTGCGACTCTGTTGAACTCTGAAAGTAAACTTCTGTTGTTTTCATTCTCTCACAGATGGTGAGGACTCGTGCTAATGATAGTGGTGACAAGATCCCAGCAGGACCAACCTGAGGTCGAGGTCGTGGTCGCGACCGTGGCAGAGGGAGGTGTGCAGCATGCACAGCAGCCGGGACAGCACTTGTGGACCCTCCCGTTACTAAGGAGCAGGTCCCCACAGCTGAGATTCCAGCGGGGCAGACTCAAGCACCAGCAGTGCCCATTGTGATTCCGGGTTTTCAGGAGACCCTAGCCCAGATTTTGACGGCGTGCACCATCTTGGCACAGGCCGTCACTATGTCCACTACTGCTACTACTTCTCAGGCCGGGGGAGGCATCCAGACTCCAGTTGCCCGGACACCTGAGCAGGTCACCCAGGGACTTCAGACACCTGGGGCAGCCCCATGCAGCAGATTGCTCCAGCACAGTATTATGTGGTCCCAACCTTACCTGATGACGAGCAGCGTAGGTTGGAGAGGTTCAGTAGACTCCAGCCTCCGACTTTTAGGGGTACAGAGGGCGAGGATTCCCAGGCTTTCTTGGACAAGTGTCAGAGGATACTACGTACTGCAGGGATATTAGAGGCCAACAGGGTCCCATTCACTACCTTCCAGTTTTCAGGAGCTGAACTTTCTTGGTGGGAGGCGTATGAGAGGCGCAGACCCGCTAATGTAGCGCCCCTTATATGGCACCAGTTCTCCATTCTCTTTCTGGAAAAGTATATACCTCAGTCTTGTAGAGAGGAGCTGCACAGAGAGTTCGAGCAGTTGCATCAGGGAGATATGACCGTGACGCAGTATGAGATGAGGTTCTCTGAGTTAGCCTGTCATGCCATCTGGCTAGTTCCCACAGATAGGGAGAGGATTCGAAGATTTGTTGATGGTATTTCTTACCAGCTACGGGTTTTTCTGACCAGGGAGAGGGTATCTGGTGCTTCTTTTGAGGAGGTAGTTGACGTAGATAGGGAGATTGAGTCAGTGTGCCGCCAGGAGCGTTTTGAGAGGGAGGCCAAGAGGCCTCGAGGTTCTAGTAATTATAGTGGTGATCACTCCGGAGGTCAGTCCCAGCACAGCAGAGGCAGGCCAATCAGGCCTCCTTCGCCAGCCCGTACAGCTTACAGTGGTGCTTCATCAGGACACGGTCCCCATAGCTCTCATCCAGACCGTTCCTCATTCAGTGCACTTCCAGCCCAGAACTCATCTCGGCCACCATCAGTTCAGGGTTCCTCAGCACATGGTTCTTCTAGCAGCTACCTAGGTCCAAGGGGTTCCCTTCAGTTCCCATCGCCAATTGTTGGTAGAGGTTGTTTCGAGTATGAGGATCTGGGTCACATCAAGAGGTATTGCCCCCGTCTTACTGGTAGTTCATTTCAGCACAGGAACCCGCCTACATCTTCAGCACCAGTTACTACACCACCTGCTCAAGCCGCCAGGGGTGGAGGTCATTCAGGCAGAGTCCGCCCCAGAGGGGGAGGTCGATCAGGTGCAGGGCAGGCCCGTTTCTACGCACTTCCGAGAAGACCAGATGCCATAGCTTCAGATGCAGTGATTACAGGTATTATCTCAGTCTGTCACCGGGATGCTGCAGTATTATTTGATCCTGGTTCTACGTATTCATATGTTTCTTCATACTTTGCACATTTCTTGGATACACCCCGTGAGTCATTGTTTTTAGCTGTTCATGTGTCGACTCCGGTGGGGGATACTATTGTGGTAGACCGGGTGTACTAGTCTTGTATTATATCTATTGGGGGTTGGGAGACCCAAGCATATCTATTATTACTTAGCATGGTTGACTTCGATGTGATTTTAGGCATGGATTTTCCATCTCCATACCATGCGGTTCTCGACTGTCACGCCAAGACCGTGACCTTAGTGATGCCTGGATTTCCAAGGATTGAGTGGAGAGGTTTGGTAGAGTACGTGCCTAGTCGGGTGATTTCTTTTCTGAAGGCTCATCGTATAATTGGGAAGGGGTGTGAGTCTTATCTTGCCTTTGTGAGGGATGTTAGTAGTGAGACTCCTTCCATTGATTCTGTCCCCGTGGTCTGTGAGTTCCCGGAAGTTTTCCCAGTAGACCTGTCAGGCATGCCACCTGAATGGGACATTGATTTTGGTATCGACCTATTGCTTGAGACTAGCCTATCTCGATTCCTCTTTACCGCATGGCCCCAGCAGAGTTGAAGGAATTGAAGGAACAACTTCAGGAACTCCTAGATAAGGGGTTTATTCGGCCTAGTGTGTCGCCTTGGGGTGCACCGGTGTTATTCGTAAAGAAGAATGATGGATCCATTTGTATGTGCATTGACTACAAGCAGCTGAACAAGGTTACGGTGAAGAACCGGTATCCTTTTTCCCGTATTGATGACTTGTTCGATCAGCTTCAGGGAGCTCGAGTGTTCTCCAAGATCGACTTGAGGTTTGGGTACCATCAGCTGAATATTCGGGATTCTGATATTCCAAAGACCGCTTTTAGCACTAGATATGGCCACTATAAGTTTCTGGGTATGTCTTTTGGGCTGACCAATGCCCTAGCGCGTTCATGCATTTGATGAACAGCGTGTTTCAGCCTTACCTTGATTCATTCATTATTGTGTTCATTGATGATATCCTGGTGTACTCTCGTATCCAGGAGGAGCACGCTCAGCATTTGAGGGTTGTGTTGCAGAGATTGAGGGAGGAGAAGCTTTATGCAAAGTTCTCCAAATGTGAGTTTTGGCTTGGTTCAGTAGCTTTCTTGGGCCACATAGTGTCTAGCGAGGGTATTCAGGTGGACCAGAAGAATATAGAGGCGGTGTAGAGTTGGCCCAGACCGTCCTCAGCTACGGAGATTAGGAGTTTCTTGGGTTTGGCGGGTTATTACCGGCGCTTTTTGTGAAGGGATTTTCTTCTATTGCTTCACTGTTGACCAGATTGACCCAGAAAGGTGCTCCATTCAGATGGTCCGATGAGTGTGAGGAGAGCTTTCAGAAGCTCAAGTTAGCATTGACTACAGCTCCAGTATTGGTATTGCCTATAGGTTCGGGTTCTTACACAGTCTATTGTGATTCTTCTAGAGTTGGATTGGGAGCAATTTTGATGCAGGACGGTAAGGTGATTGCCTACGCGTCCAGACAGTTGAAGGTACACGAGAAGAATTATCCAGTGCACGATCTTAAGTTAGCTGCCATTGTTCATGCCTTAAAGATTTGGCGGCATTACTTGTATGGGGTACAGTGTGAGATCTTCACTGATCATCGTAGCTTGCAGTATCTGCTAAGGCAGAAGGACTTGAATTTACGCCAGAGGAGATGGTTAGAGCTTCTTAAGGACTATGACTTAACTATTCTGTATCACCTGGGAAAGGCCAATGTAGTGGCCGATGCCTTGAGTTGCAGAGCCGAGAGTTTGGGGAGCCTGGCATACCTTTCAGTAGTAGAGCGATTGTTAGCACTGGATGTTCAGGCTTTAGCGGGAAAATTGGTGAGATTGGATTTGTCAGACCCTCTGCGAGTGGTAGCTAGCATGCTTCCTGGTCTTCTTTAATTGATCAGATTAAGGCGTGACAGTATTATGACCGCCACTTGTTAGTTCTTCACAATAGAGTTCGTCGGGGTGATGCCCGGGATGTGATTATCGATGATGACGGGGTTATGAGGATGCAGGACCGTATTTGCGTGCCCAATGTGGATGGTATTCGAGAGTTAATATTAGTAGAGGCTCAAAGTTTGCGGTATTCTATTCATCCGGGTGCCGCGAAGATGTACCAGGATCTGAGGCAACAGTATTGGTGGAGGCGGATGAAGAGAGATATTGTTGAGTATGTAGCACGGTGTCTCAACTTCCAGCAGGTCAAGTATGAGCACCAAAGACCAGGTGGACTACTTCAGAGGTTAGATATTCCGGAGTGGAAGTGGGAGTGGATCACCATGGACTTTGTAGTTGGGCTTCCACGAACTTCGAAGAGTTTTGATGCTATTTGGGTCATTGCGGATAGATTGACCAAGTCCGCGCACTTCATTCTTGTCAGCACTTCTTATACTTTAGAGCAGTTAGTTGGTATTTACATTAAGGAGATTGTCTGGTTGCATTGAGTTCTGGTTTCTATTATTTCGGACAGGGGTACTTAGTTCACATCTCAATTTTGTAGGGTCTTACAGAGAGGTATGGGTATTGAGGTAGATTTGAGCACTGCATTTCATCCTCAGACCGACGGGCAGTCGGAAAGGACTATTCCAATTCTGGAGGACATGTTGCGGGCTTATGTGATTGATTTTGGTGGTTCATGGGATCAGTTCCTTCCACTAGCGGAGTTTGCATATAACAACAGCTATCAGTCCAGTATTCAGATGGCCCCGTATGAGGAATTATATGGGCACAGATTTGGTTCAGGATTCGTTGGAGAAGGTGAAATTGATTCAGGAGCGACTTCGCACGGCGCAGTCTCGACAGAAGAGTTATGTGGACCGGAAGGTTCGGGATGTGTCCTTTATGGAAGGTGATAAGGTACTGCTGAAGGTATCACCCATGAAGGGTGTTATGAGGTTCGGAAGGAGAGGAAAGCTAAGTCCGCGGTTTATTGGCCCCTTCGAGGTGCTTCAAAAGGTTGGGGAGGTGGCTTATAGACTTGACTTGCCACCCAGTCTATCGAGTGTTCATCCGGTATTCCATGTGTCGATGCTCAGAAAATATGTTGGTGACCCATCTCATGTGTTAGACTTCAGCACAGTTCAGCTTGAGGATGATATGTTTTATGAGGTAGAGCCAGTGGCTATTTTGGCTCGCGATGTCAGAAAGTTGAGGTCAAAGGATACAGCTTCAGTAAAGGTCCATTGGGACTTAGGAGTGTGTCCGGAATAATTTTATGAGGTCCGGTGTAGAATTAGGCTTGAATTGGCGAAAGTTAGTTTTTGGCGACTTCCAGTCGGCAGTAGGAAATAGGCTATCGGGGTCGGAATGAAATTCTGACAATTGGAACATGTTCATAATGTCATTTTGGACTTGTCTGCAAAATTTCAGGTCAAACGGAGTTGATTTGGATAGTTTCGGCATCATTGGTGAATATTTAGAAATATCAAAGTTCTTAGGCTTGAATCCGATGTGAATTTGGTATTTGATGTTAGAGTTGGCGTTTTGAGATATGTTGGTAAGTTTTCTTTGGGGTCCCGAGGGGCTCGGGATTGATCTCGGGTGGTTAACGGACCAAATTGGACTCAAAAACATAGCTGGTTTTTCTGGTGTTTTGCGCAGAGAATTAACCATATGCATTCGTGGAAGGGGGCCCGCGTTCGCATAGCAGGAGATGGGAGCTGGGGGAATTTGTTCTATGTGTTCGCGACCAGGCAGGTGCGAACGCGGAGAAGGAGCAGGCCATACATCGTGAACGCAGGCTAAATGGTGCGTTCGCGGAGAGTTAAGGGCAGCGGAGGGACCCAGGTCCATTTGACCTGTGCGTTTGTAGGGGGTTGACCGCGTTCGCAGAGGGTTGACCGGCCTGGGCATCGCGTTCGCACCCAGGTAAGTGCGTTCGCACAGAGATAACTGAGGCCTGGGGATTTTGTTCTTCGCGAACGCGGGAGGAGGAGGCCGTGTTCGCACTGAGGATTGACCTGGGCAGTATTTAAATATTTCCTCCGCGACTTAAACCCTCTTTTTCACCATTGTTGTACGGCGAAGAGCTCTTGGGGGCGATTTTTAAGAGGAAAATTCTTGTTCTTCATAGAGGTAAGTGTTCTAGTCATTAAAACTCGGTTATGGGTAATTATAAAGCATAAAACTAGTGTAAATTCATGGAAAAACAGTAGAAAAATTGGGTTTTAGGGCTTGAGATTAAGAGACCTTTAGAGGTCGATTTGATGGGTCAAACGAACTCCGATTTTGGTATTCTTTATATGTCCGGACTCGTAAGAGGACGAAAAACACTTTTCTGTAAAAATTTCTGAGTTTCGGATTTTTGGGTGAATTTTGATATTTTCAATTGGTAATTGTTCCTTAAGCATATATTGATGATAAAAATCTGAACTTGGTAGATTTGGAGCACTCGGAGGCCGAATTTAGAGGCAAGGGCACTGCGGAGTAGTGCGTTAGCCAGTTTTAAGGTAAGTAACGCTTCCAAACATGGAACTGAGGGTTCGAAACCTCAAACTATTTGATATTTGTTGTTAATTAAGGTGATGCACTTGCCAAGTTACAGGCATGCGGGCGTTTACCGAATATTTGTAGCCTGGCTCATCCCATGGCACTGTCTATTTGTTATCCCAGATTGATATTGTACTGTGAAGGTGGTAATTACCTGAAATAAAATAGAAATCATGCTAAGTATAAATGTTAAGGCTTCATGCCCATGTGTTTAGATCGGAATGGTCGATTGTTGTTGTCTCTATCTGTGATTATTGCTTTCATGTACTCAGTCCTGTTATAGTATATGTTTCATGCCTCAGTCTCGTAAGTTGCTAGTTTATTTATATTCTTATTGGTTTGGGTTGCATTGCATATGTTAGAGCATTCTAAGTGAGACTGGAAGGTACTGACTGAGTGAGGTTTAGAGCCTAGTTTGAGACAGTTATGAGGTAGGACTGCACACCGCAGTGATCCTGAAATCATGCCTTCGTTGGCTTGATATAGCGCTTGGGCTGAAAGGAGCCCCTCTAGAGTCTATACACCCCCAGTGATTGCACAGATATTCCGAAGATGGATTTATCCATGGTTGTTATGTTCTGGAGATGGATTTCTCCGTGGTTATTATGTTCCGGAGATGGATTTCTCCGTGGGGGCTGGATCAGCCTTTTTCCTCAGTACTTAGTGACTGTGTCACTTGTGTTTATGTAATATCCGGGATGGACTTCCCTGGGCCTGAAGGCCGTATTCTAGTACTAAGTGGACAACCTTATGAGAGCTCGATTAATGAGTACACATCATTCATGATTCCATATGCATTCATGCTAGTATGCAGGGTTGCAGACATCTCTTGATACACCGTATTTATTTCCTGATATGTTACTGTCATGTCCAATTTATATATTGTTGTTTGAATTGTCGGAGGTTTAGTCCGTCACTATCTCTCAGCACGTAGTTTGGTTTCGTTACTACTGAGTTGGTGTACTCACGTTACCCCCTGCACCTTGTGTGCAGATCCAGGTACAGAGGGATTCAGCTCGGGTCAGGGAGCACAGCAGTTTTATCAGGGTTGACGAGGTAGCAGTTGGCGACCGTGCTCTCGTCTTCTCTTTCCTTTCTACTTGTCGTATATATTTTCAGACTCATTTAAACCTTTCTTTTGATTGTATTAAGTATTAGCAGCTCATGACTGTGTGACACTGGATCCGGGATTAGTAGGATTTGGTCTTTTAAATTTATTAAACTGGAGTTATTATTATTGTTATTGATTTCAGAATTTGTTAAAAAGGGGCTTTTTATGAGATTTGTATTTAGTTAATAAAATGGGTGGCTTGCCTGGTTTCACGACAGGCGCCATCACGACTCCATAAATGGGTCGTGACATGTTATATCTACTTGAGTTCTTTTCTGTCCTTATTTTATTGATTCTATCATTTTCGCAGATTAGGTGCTGTCACGATACTTTTCGGAGGGTAAATTGGGTCGTGACATAAGAAAAGCACATAATAGAAAGCAAACTAGACTCACTAGATAATTGTGTCGGCTTGCCTGATAACGGTGTTGTGCGCCATCGCAACCTGGATTAGGATTTGGGTCGTGACAATTCTGCCCTTTTTCTACCTAGCGATCTTCGCTCCTGCGGGCCATACACCGCACCTGCGGAAAATCCCTCGCAGGTGTGAAAATCACTAAAGTGGGTTGGTTATGCATCTGCGGAATAGGGGACGCACATGCGCGTGCATGCCTGCGGAACATTGTCCGCGCCTGTGAGACCTTTTCGCATCTGCGGGCATCGCAGATGCGGCACATTCCTCTCACCTGCGACCCTTGGTCAAGTCTCCAAATTCTGCATCTGCACCATGTCCTCCGCACGTGCGAGTCCGCACCTGCGGTCTCCACTTCGTAAGTGCGAAACACCAGACACCAGAAATCTTCAGCAACTTCCTAAGTCCAAAAATTCATTTGTTAAGCTTCTGAAACACATGCGGGGCCCCCCCGGGACCTCAATTAAACATACCAACCAATATTAAAACACCATACAAACTTAGTCGAGCCTTCATACCACATTGAACAACAACAAAAACACGAATTATGCACGGATTAAGCCTAAGGAACTTTGAATTTTCCACATTCTACAAACGACGTCGAAACACATCAAATCTCGTCCGAATGACTTCAAATTTGACACACAAGTCAAAAATGACACTACGGACCTACTCCCACTCCTGGAATTCCATTCTGGGCTTGATATCGAAATTTTCACTGCCGACCAAAATCGCCAAAATTCTAACTTTGGTCAATTCAAGCCTAAATCTACTACGAACCTCCAAATTATACTTCGGACGCGCTCCTAAGTACAAAATCACCTAACGGATCTAACAGAAGCATCAAAATTCAATTCCGAGGTCGATGCACACAAGTCGACATCCGATCGAGTTTTCTAACTTAAACTCCCAAATAAGAGACTAAGTGTCTCAATTCGTTTCAAAAACTCACACAAACCCTCCTGGCAACCAAAATAGCAGAATAAGATATGGGGAAAGAAGTTAATGGGGGATCGGGACTCTAAGTCTCAAAACGACCGGTCGGGTCGTTACATATATATATATATGTATACATATATATATATATATATATATGTATATACATATATATATGTAGATATATATATGTATATACATATATATATGTAGATATATATATATACATATATATATGTAGATATATATATATACATATATATATGTATATCCATAT